>BPLR01001319.1:0-32784 GCA_021605095.1 Caerostris extrusa | reverse complement strand
CCGAGGAATTCGTTTTTGAGTCGATTGAAGAAACATTTCAAAAATCGCCGGAATCAATTTTAGTGTCTCACAAAGCCAAACGTAATTCAAACACTAATGAATATTTTGACGTGAAATTTCACACAGATGTCCAGGACAGGGCCAGCAACCTAAAAAGAAAAAAATCCAAAAGCCCGGGAATTTTAATTTGAATATTGGTCTTACTTTTTGGACACAGTAGTAATATAATAACCCATCACTCCAATTTGACAGCAAACAAGCATTATTGTGGATTCTTCGACGAGTCGACCGAAAGTGTTTTTTTTTTTCTCTGAAGTGACTGAATTTTCGCTTGTTTTTAAAGTGAACCCCTTGTTTCGTGAATCACTCCGTGTGTTAATTAAATCTGCCGTAGACCAGTAATTATATTCAAGGTAGACTCGAGAACTCTGAAAATCACCTACCTTGAACTGTAATTGTGATTTAATCGTGCATTTGTCAACAGATTTTACTTTAATTTTTAATTTCTTTGTATAATAACCCAGCAGATATTATTTGTGTATATATACACTGAAGTGACAAAAGTCATGGGATAGCAATATGCAAATTTTCAGATGGCAGTAGCATCGCTTAGAACAGGTATAAATGCGCAGTGCTTTCGCAGAGCTTTCATTTCTGTTCAAGTTATTCATGTGAAGAGGTTTTGACGTGATGATGACCGCACGACGGGAATTAACAGACTGAACGCGGAATGTTAGTTGGAGCTAGACGCATGGGTCATGCCATTTCGGAAATCGTTAGGGAATTCAACATTCCCAGATCCACTGTGTCAAAGAGTGTGCCGAGTATGAAATTTCAGGCATAACATCCCACCATGGACAGCGCAGTGGTCGACCGCCTGCCCAACGACCAAGACCGGCGACGTCTGCAAAGAGTCGTAAATTCTAACAGACAAAGCAACACTGCGTCAAATAACCGCAAAATCAATGTGGGACGTACAAGGGACTTGTCTGTTAGAACTGTGCGGAGAATTTGGCTTTCTTGGGCTATTCCAGCAGAGAAGACCGACTCGAGTGCCTTTACTGACAGAACGACATCGTTTGCAGCGACTCTCGTGGGCACGTGAGCATATCGGTTGGTCCCTAGATGAATGGAAAAACCGTGGCCTGGTCCGATGAGTCACGATTTCAGTTGGTAGAGCTGATGGTAGGGTTCAGTATGGCGCAGACCCCACGAAGCCATGGACCCAAACTGTCAGCAAGGCACTGTTCAAGCTGGTGGTGGCTCCGTAATGGTGTGGGCTGTTTTTTCATGGAATGGACTTGGTCCTCTGGTGCGACTGGACCGAACATTGACTGGAAATGCTTATGTTCAGCTACTTGGAATCACTTGCAGCCCTTCATGGACTTCATGTACCCAAACAACGATGGGATTTTTATGGATGACAATGCGCCATGTCACCGGGCCACAACTGTTCGCGATTGGTTTGAAGAACATTCTGGACAATTCCAACGAATGATCTGGCCACCTAGATCGCCCGACATGAATCCCATCGAGCATTTATGGGACGACATCATCGAGAGGTCTGTTCGTGCCCAAAAATCCTGCAACATCAACGCTTTCACAATTATGGACGTCTATCGAGACAGCATGGCTCAATATTCCTGCAGAAGACTTCCAACGACTTGTTGAGTCCATGCCACGTCGAGTTGCTGCACTTCGCCGGGCGAAAGGAGGGGCGACACGATATTAAGAGGTATCCCATGACTTTTGTCACTTCAATGTATATATATATATAAAATGCTTGTAAGTAAAAATTAAAAGTAGCCTTCTTCTTGAAGCCGTTATAGGTCTGATATAGACTCAGACGTTACAACATATAACAAAAATATCAAGAATAATAATAATTGTATTCAATGAGATGTTTTCTAATTTTCACGCATGTGGCATACATCTTCAAGAACAATTATCCATAATAATTGCCTCTGATTTTGATAACTCCCTACATCAGCCATCGGTGGGATGTTCGTAGTATAACATAAGAACACAAACACAAGACTCACCAATGTATAGGGGAAAAAACTAGAGATTTATCTTTATTATCCCCAATAAAGTTCAGAGAACTTCTCAATCAATGACAACTTCTCAAGACGTCAAAAACGTTATAAATGAAAAGAAAATTCATGTAATCAATATAGAACATTTTTGTAGTAACAACCGGGGAAAATATTGTTTGTGCCAAAGTGATTTATTACTTGAATCTACCGGCTTAGATATATTATACAATGAATAACACAAAAGGAGTTGTTAGGGACGCATTTTGTTTTTTTAGTTAGGTGTTTGTATTCTTAACTGATAATGTATAAAAATGAGATCATGAAATTAAAAAGGTTATAGATATGGAAATTAAGAAATAACAATAATACTTGTGGAGTATTAAAAGGTTTCTTCTAGAAAGTGGAAAAATTGAATTTTTACGAATTACTGGTTTATTTAAAAGGACATTTAGCATTAATGTTTTCACTTATCTAGATTGCTCTTATTTTATTCTAGGTTGCTTTAAAATTCATACCCATTGTAGCATTTTTTCCCCGGGTGGAGTTTTGGCATTTCTTTCCCAGGTGATAGGAATGTATATTCTTTAATACATAATAACAACCTAACACGCAAATCTGACAGCAGATAAACAGTGTGTGGATTTTTATACTGCATGCAATTAGTGTAATGAGAACAATCTATCATTAAAATCTGATAGCAGATATCCCAGTGCCTTGTATAATGAGACTCGTGAAATTAGCGATTGCCTTCGCGACCTTCACAGGTCGAAGCAATTACAAATGGAATATGGACTGATAATGGAATATGCATCGTGATTAGTGATAGACCATCAATTGAGAAAACGTCTACTCCAATGAGAAGTAAGGGAAACTGACCCCCTTCCATTTTTGACGGCTTTCCTTAAAGGGAGGTTTTGGGAGAAGAAAGAGTAGAATTCTGCAACGAATCGACAGATAATGTTACTTTTCTCTTTTTCTGAAAATGACTGAACAGGCCGGTGCTTCCGCCTATATTTCAAAGTGAGCCCCCTGTGGTTTCGTATCTCATGCCATGTGATAGTACGATCTGACGCAGACCACGCATTTTGAGATTCGACGCAGCCTCGAGAACTCTGAAAATCTCCGACGTGAACTGTACTTGTGATTTAATCGTGCACTTGTGACCAAATTTATATTTTTAAACATAATTTCTTTGTATAATAATCAGAGTTCTGTGTTTGTATATTATATATATATATATATATATAGTGCTTGTATATAAAAATTAAAAATTAAAAATTAAAGTGTTCGCATGTTCCTGAAAGTGTCCCTCTTCTTGAAGCCGTTATAGGTCTAGTATAGTCTGAGACGTTACACCATAATGCCGTTAAACTGTTAATGGAATCGCATCCACCATAAAAATATATTAAAGTAATACTATCATCTTAAGCAATGTCAGGAGAAATAATTTTGGGTAGTAGATATGACGATGATTCTAAATGTTATATAGCTACGTGAAAAATAAATTACAAGCGATATAAGTAAATTTAACCAACAAATTAATCCAAGTATTTAAAAAATAAATATTGGATGTTTCTAATTAGCTTATATATATAAATACACAGTTTGCTTTTAAAATAAAATGTATCATCTAAATTTATCTTAAAAGAACTTAATTTACAAGCAACAAAAAATCTGTTTGTTTATGTTTGAAATAAGCACTGAAAACGAATTCTAGTTTAATTTATGTTGAGATTTCTGCAGAATCTAAGAATCAAGCAAATTTCAGCCATTTTGTTTTGCTTTCAAACTACTTCTGTGAAACTATTTTTTGGAAAGTGATTTTCTGTGTCAAACTAATTTTACATTGAAGAAAATTTTCGAAAAACGTAAAAGAAATATTATCTATTTAGGAACTGCTTTCGCATTTTCCATTACAGATGGTTTTCAGTACCAAATGTTGCAACAAAAAGAATCTCGAACTTTTTCACTTTTTATCATGATTTCCATTTCTATTTGCGAAAATCAATCGGAGAACTATTTATATTTTCCAACTGGAAAACGCAAGAGTTACGGTTGGAATTAAACGGAACTGTATACAAGAATAAAACTCGTGTTTTGAATCGTCTTCTGTCGTTCTATTTCTTTTGTTATTTTGATTTCTTCCGAGAATACTTCAAGTAGAATTAATTAATTGATTGAATTCAAACGTCTCCTTGAGCCGTTTTGAATAATTCCTTATGATAAAATAAGAATTTAAGAATTTTTCATTCTTATTAAAGCAAGATTTAAAAAAAAAAAAAAAGACTAATGATTATTGAAAATTTCGGACGATGCTTTAAGTGTGTATCTCGTGGAAAATTTGAAACAAATAAATGTAATTCTAATACTTGAATTGTTTTGTAACTTATTTAACATTCTTGGAACCATTTATTTTTTAAATGTCTTTTCAATAAAACTTCTGATCGGTTCTTTAAGAAAGTACTTTTACTTAATAAAATTAGACAAAAAAAAAAAATGTTCATTTATATTTATTGCAATTATGACGATCAATTTAACAAATTATTTGAAAACCTATTTTGTTTATTTGTAAAAAATGCTGCACAGTTTCAAAAATTCGAATTTGCATGTTTTAGAATTTGAAAGATTTTTAGTTAGTATTACTGGAATTAACCCGAAATTATTTACTGATTATTTCTTAATGAGAATTTTCTATTACTATTAACATAAGTGTCATTATCTTTTCTTTTCTCTTTCTTGTAAAATGGAACGTTTTTGAGTAATTAAGAACAAAAATCCTCAAAAAAATAAATATTATTATTACATCACATTGGATATACAATTATTTTTTGTAGCGCAAAATATTTATCATACTGCAATAATTTTTATAGTAATATTCAATGATTTTTTATAAGAAGTAACATATATTTCCTTAATAATTAAAAGTAAATCATATATAATTAATAAACATGTGTTATTTTCTTACTAAATGCAATACTTTTTTTATTTTACTGTAATATATATTTTAAATAAAAAGTAATTTTTTAGTTTTCAGCTTAAATGTTACTAAATTTATAATTTTAAATTTTCCTTTAAAAATAATTGAGAGGTGGACGTGAGATGATTCTTCATGATATATAGTTAAGTGATATAAATAAATATTGTTTTCTAAGCGACACAAAATAAATACGATTTTCCTTTTAATATAAAAATATCATCTAAATACCCTTAAAAAGTTAATTTATGACCAATAAAAAAACTCTGTTTATTTATGTTTAAAATAAGGACTAAAAAATGGAATTTCAAGATGATTTATGTTGAGATTTCCCTGCAGAATCTAGGGATTACAAATTTTGCCATTTATTTTTTGCTTTCTAATTACTTTTTGTAAAACTACTTGGAGGACGACAGCAAATTATTTTCCAAATTTACAGTGAAGAAAAATTTTCCGTAAACGAAAAAGAAATATTATCTATTTAGAACTGCTTTTACATTTTCAATGACAATAATTTCAGTACCAACAAATTGCAACAACAAAGAATTTCGAACTTTTCTACTGTCGAATTTCGCCATTTTCTGTTCTATTTGCAAAAATCAAACGAAAACTATTTAAGCTTCACAAAGAGAAAAAAAGAAAAGTTACGGTCGGAATCAAACGAACTGTATACAAGAATAAAACTCGTGTTTTGAATCGTCTTCTTTGCGTTCTATTGTGTTATTTTGATTTCTTCTGAGAATACTTCAAGAAGAATTAATTACTATTAATTGATTGATTGAATTCCAATCTCCAAGAGACCTTAGAAATAACTCCTTCTGGTAATAAAATAAGTATTTTAAGAAATTTTTCATTCTTGTTAAAGCAATGTATAAAAAATAATAATGATTAGAAAAATTGTCTGGTGCTTTTTTAGCATATGCCACGGAAAATTTGAAATAAATAATATCATTGGAATTCTTGAATTATTTTTGTAACTTATTTAACATTTCTTTTCTTCATTAGATTTGATTGATTCTTTGAGTAAGAGTTTTACTTAATAAAATTAGACATTTTATAATTTAGTTTTATTTAATTTTCTAATTTTAAGTTTTCCTGGAAAATCTTTGAGAGGTAGACATGACATGATTCTTGATGATATATCTACAATCACACCAGTTTTGCTCTTCATTTTCTATTTGCTTTCCAGCTACTTTTGAAAGTAATTTGCTGTTGCCACTCCAATTTTAAGTCGAAGAAATTTTTTCCTAAAGCGAAAAAAAAAGAAATATTATCTATTTAGAACAGTTTTTGCATTTTCCATTACAGTGGTTTCAATACCAACAAGTTAAAGCAACAAAGAATTTAGAACTTTTTCTTTGATCAGGATTTCTACCATTTTCTATTTGCGAAAATCAATCGGAAAACTCATTACGCTTCAGCGGAAAAAGCAAAAGATTACGGTTGAAATTAAACGAACTGTATACAAGAAAACTCGTGTTTTAAATCATCTTCTTTTTGCGTTCTATTTTGTTATTTTGATTTCTTCCGAGAATACTTCAAGAAGAATTAATTAATTGATTGAATTCAAAACGTCTCATGAGACGTTTGGAATAATTCCTTACGATAAAATAAGAAGTTAAGAACTTCTCGTTCTTATTAAGGCAAGATTTTTAAAAAACTAATGAGGAATAGAACAATGTTGGACGTTTTAAGTGTACGTCACTGAAAATTTGAAATAAATAAACGTGAGTTCGAATACTGAATTGTTTTGTAACGTATTAAACATTCCTATAGTCAGTTATTTTTTAAATTCCTTCTTCAATAGACTTCTGATTCGTTCTTTAAGGAAGAATTTTACTTAATAAAATTAAGCAGAAATTTTTTCATTTGAAGCAATTTAACAAATTATTTGAACCCTACTTCGCGTACTTGCATAAAATGGGACACAGTTTCAAAATTCAAATTTATGTTTTATAAATTCAAACTTTTTATAATTTGAAAGATTTTGGATTGGTATAACTGGAATTCCAACACAAAAAAGTATTACATGGATTATTTATTCAATTCCTTCTATTAGCTCAAACTCTCCCTATATATATCTTGTTCGAATTTTCAATCGTTACTAAAATACTTTTTATTCATCCACTCGAATTCAAATACATTTTTTGATCTTTAGTAGTGGATGACACTGAATGTTAATACAGTTTTTTTTCAAATATTAATTCAGTAGTTAAATGTATGTAATTAATTAAAAATTTTTAGATTTGAGTTGCATATATCTACCAATAGATGGCGCCTGATAAACTTTAAAAAATGAATAAAAATTATTTGTAAAGGACTTTCTGCAATATAGGGGAAAAAAAAGTAGAAATTCACATTAAAAATTTTTTTTTATATTACTTGTTAAGTATCAAATGGCATTTTTATATTAATACTAACATAACTGCTTTAATCTTTCTTTTTCTTTTCAAGTAAAAATGAAAGTATGTTTGAGTAACTATATTAAAAATAAAATTCTCAGAAAATAATAATTATTATTATTGAATAACATTTGACATGCAATTAATTTTTGTAACGCCAAATATTTATTATCACACTGTAACATTTTTCCCACGAGAAGAGATTATAGCAGTCTGTTCCCAGGCGAAAGGAATGTAAATTTTTACAAGTGCATCATAACAACCTATCATCACTCAAATCTGCCAACAGATAAGCAATATCGCGGATATTTATGCTACATGCAACTAGTATTTTGTTCTAATGAGAACAACCTGTCACTCAAGCCTGACAACAAATAATCAGTGTCATAGATAATGTGACATCATTAAATTTGCAATTCTCTGTTTGACCTTTTCAAGTAGAAACAAATTATTCGATGAGATATGGACTACGTGATGAGTTTCTGCAACTTGGTTGGTTATAGGCCATGGGCTGAGGAAGTGTCCACTCCAATGAGAAGTGAGGGAAGCTGACCCCTTTCCCCGCCCCCCGTCCATTAAGGCGGTTTTTGGAGAAGGAAGGAAAGAGTTGTTTTTCTTTTTTTTCTGTAAAGTGACTGAACAGGCCGGAGGTCCAGTATAGGAGAGATGTTACATCATATTATACTAGGTTTTAGAGTAATATTCAATGATTTTTTTCTATTTTATTAATAATTAAAAGTAAATTATACATGTAATTAATTAACATGCGTTTTATTTTCTGATAAATGCAATACTTTTTATGTTATTCTGATATGTGTTTTAAATAAAGGAACATTAGTTTTTCAGCTTAAATGTTTTACACTAAATTCATAACTTTAACCGGCTATTTGATTTTCTTGGGAAATTCATCTTTGCAAGACATGAGATCCTTGAATTATCTGCTTAAGAAAGTATTTCCCGAAGTACAATTTATACGTTATGATTTTGGGTAATTACCGAAAATTCATATAAGCAAATGTTAAACAATTGCATATACTATGTTGTGTTGAATTTCTTTTCAAAATAGGTTATCATTTTTTTTAAAAACCTATCCTGTTTAATATCACTACAAAATTGCATACATCACATTAAATGTTGATAAAACTGATGCAGTCCTCTTCTCTGTAGGAAGAAGAAAAGAAAGAATATTAAAATATATATAAATAAAGAAACAGAATATTAAAATCAAGGATAAAATAATTCCGCGGAAAAATAGTTGAAAATATTTAGATATTGACTTAGACCAGCACTTCCCATGGAAAAAGCTTTTCGAATATACTAATATTAAAGTCCGTATGAATTTCGAAAAATCTTTTTTCTTATCAACAGACACTCTAGCATGAGCAGGGACAATAAATTTCTTTTGTGTATAGCTATTCTTCGACCTATATTTACCTACGCATGTCCAATCTGGTCTTATGCAGCTAAGTCTAACTTAGATGAAAAGTGTTTCTGTAGTACCAATTTGGCTCACTTTTTAGAATTCTGGCTTTATGTTTAGAATTAAAGAGAAAGGAATCGTCCAATGATTTATTTTCAGGAATGATAAACACTCGGGTTAAACACTTGTAGTGTAATAATAAATACGGTTAAGTTGGAGTCCACTGAAGACGTGCGTTACAAACACTTCTGACAGAGACGAGGAGGAGACTGGATGGCGATTGTGATAGTGTTGTAACGTCTCGGCCTATACTTGACCTATACCAGTTTCAAGAAGAGGGCCACTTTCAGAATCATGGGAACACTTTAATTTTTATTTACAAGCACTATATATATATATATATATACAAATAATTAATTCAGGTTAATTATAAAAAGAAGGGAAAATTTAAAACATAAATTAGATACATAAGTACAGTTCACCCCAAGTTCTCGAGTCTACGACGAATCTAATACACCTTGGTCTGCGACAGACATTAACTATCACACGACGTGATACACGAAACCACAAGGGCCTCACTTTGGGAAACGGGTGAAAATTCCGACCTGTTCAATCACTTCTGAGAACAAGAAAAAACAATAATTCTTATCGAATCGTCGCAGAACACTTGTTTCTTTTTTTTTTTTCACCCCTTCTCTAAAAACCTCCGTTTAAAAAAACTGTCAAGGGAGGAAGGGGGAGGTCAGCTTCCCTCACTTCTTCTTCTAGTAGACACTTTTCAGCCCATAGTCTATCGCCAACCGCGATGCAACTACTCATGGTGTAATTAATCCATATTCCATCTGTAATTGGTTCAATCTGTGAATGTCGCAAAGACAATTGCTAACTTCATGAGAAATCATTATTCGATACTGAATATCTGCATATCTATACTTTTATTTTTAAATTTGAGTGGCAGGTTTGTTCTCATTAGTACAAAAACACTAATTGCATGTAATATTCACAACATGCTTTTCTGCTGTCAAATTTGAGTGATGATTTGTTATTATGCACTTGTTAAAGAATATACATTCCTTTCCCCCTGACAACAGAAATGTTTATCTCTTCCCGTGGAAGCTAATGAAGTTGGTAAATGATAAAAATGTGGATATTGATTAGAGGCTTATAAGGATTTACAGTTCATGAAGACATTTTCTTCCGAAATTATCAGGTTTTTAGCAATTATTCTTTTTTATATAATTAAGATCAAAGTATAAATGAAGCACATCAAGCTCTTTTGCTTATTATTTTAGTTTTTTTTATTTATAATTCACTCATATTAAAGGTGCCTTTTTTTTTGGTTATTTTTTTTTGATTGATAATATTTGTTGATAATATAATATTTGTAATATTGAGAATTGATAATATTTTTTACCGGCTAACAGCATAATTTCTATCAGAAGAGATGTTTCTATTCAGAATTTCTTAATACTAGAAATATTCTTTATTTTTGTTTATATTTTATATATTCAAGCTAGATTTTCTCAAAAAGGGACAATATAAAAATAGAACCGAATTTCACATTTTGCTTTTGTATAAAAGTTATTCTCAGATTTTATACGTGCAGCGTTTTTTATAAAAGGAAGAAAAAAGAGACATTATCTGGACATGAAAAAAAGCATTTCAAGTCAGAGAAACATCAAAATAAGGCCATCAAATATTTCGTTGTATTTCCGGAATGTTTTGACTCAGGAAAATAGCTTTGTTTCCACATTTGAATGACGAATGTCAGAAGTTTTAAGAAAAAAGACATTTCTGAATTCTCAATGTAAAAGTTTTTGGTACCATAAAACGAATATTCTCTTGAAAGTTTAGAAAAATTTATTTTTGCCTTTGAGAGATTGCCAGCAAATATTATGTTACCTTAAATATTTTTATTTGATTTAATTTATAGAAAAATATGTTTAAAATAGTTTGTCTTGAAAATTATTTAAAACAAGGAAAAGATATGATTAAATTAAATTAGAAATTATTTTTTATTACTTTAAAAAAAAGGTTTTAGAATAATATGTCCTGGAATAAATGTCCGTTTTGTGCCAATGAATTTAAAAATCGTTCACTTATAAATATCACAAAAACATCATGCAATTTCAATCAATCAGAAACGTACATCATGAAATTATAACATCAACATGAATTACATATCATGCAATTTCAATCATCAGAAACGTACGTCATATAATTATCACATGAATTCACATATCATGCAATTTCAGTCTTCAGAAACGTACGTCATAAAAATTATAACATCAACATAAATTCACATATCGTGCAATTTCAATCATCATAAACATACATCCTGAAATTATAACACCAAGTGGAATTCACATATCATGCAATTCCAAACATCAAAAGAGACAATAAATTTCTAGACATTTTTTCTGTAATTCGTTTTCTGTAATTTTCAGGAAAAGAATTCTGGAATTGTTTCTAATCTTTGTTCTATATATTTAGTTGCCGATATAAGGTAACCAAATCAAATCAAATCATATAAGGGCAACTTGTAAATAAATACGATAAATACTATTTCTGTTTGAATTTGGAAAACTGTAATCTTTATTAATAATTTTTTAGCCAGCTCTCTACTTTGATAACATAGTATTGAGTTGGAATAAATTTCTTTTTTTTCCTTTTTTTTTTTACAGAAATTAGTACAAAAATAAATATGTATTGTTTTAATTTACACAAAATGCAATTGTAAACTAAAAAACGGATCTTTAATTGGGACATCAGACTTATCATAAATTCGGTAGAAAACCTATAATTTCTAATAAATTGTAGCATTTATAAAATAATTATATTAATAATAGTTTTTTAAAATTTATTTAAAAGCAATATTGTTTATTGAAGTAAAATTTAGTCATCCCATAATACATTTAGATTATTATGCTTTACTTTAAGTATTGTTTTATAAGCACACAACATTATATTGCAAATATGTTGGATAGTGCTTTCAATACAAGACGATGTAAATAAATATGTTGGATAGTGCTTTCAATACAAGGCGATGTAAATAAATATGTTGGATAGTGCTTTCAATAAACAAGGCGATGTAAATAAATATGTTGGATAGTGCTTTCAATAAACAAGCGATGTAAATAAATATGTTGGATAGTGCTTTCAATACAAGGCGATGTAAATAAATATGTTGGATAGTGCTTTCAATACAAGGCGATGTAAATAAATATGTTGGATAGTGCTTTCAATAAACAAGGCGATGTAAATAAATATGTTGGATAATGCTTTCAATAAACAAGGCGATGTAAATAAATATGTTGGATAATGCTTTCAATACAAGGCGATGTAAATAAATATGTTGGATAATGCTTTCAATACAAGGCGATGTAAATACGTTGGATGATGCTTTCAAAACAAGGCGTTACAATAAGTATGTTCAATGTTTTAAGAAATATTATTCATTACTTAGGAGAAATTAATAGCTAAAGTTTTTATTTTCCCATATCTTTAATTATACTAGTTTTATACTAGGATGGATTTAAAACCTCGAGTTTAATATTGCCAAGTGTATGTTATATATTAAATATAATGGAGAATTTATCGGTAACATTTTCGCAAATGTTTGTCTGTTTATTGACTAGAAATCTCTTAAGTCTTCCTTTTGAAGATGTTCCGATCACAAATTAAAAACTGCAAGTAATTAACAAGAAAATTGAAAGCAATTACTAATGTTTGAAGGATCAGGACTGTTGGAAGTCTAATTGCTAATTCTTATGGCTGCATAGCAAAGTTAAAAGTAGTTAATTAGAAATCAGCTAATCAGTTCGTAGCGTTAGAGAAATGACGGAAAATGAAAATTTAAAAAAATAAACAGTAGAATCGTAATCCCATCTAAAATAAAGCATTGTATTAACTAATTGGGCACCGTTTTTATACGTTGATGGATTTATTTTTAAAAAGTAAAAAACAATTTTGTAATATTTCATATTAAGTGAAACAATAAATGAAATCAAATTATAATTTCATAAAATAGAAAAGTAAAACACAAAAGGTATTATATTAGTAACATACAAGATAAATCAAGAAAAAGTGCCACCTTAATCTCCATTCTGCAAAGTGCACAGCTAACAGAAAGACCTGGATGAAAAGACTGCTCCATGTTGACTCGATACTCTGCAGCGAGTACAGGGTTACTTCCCGGGACAACCCTAAACAAACATTAAGCTCCGAGGACATTAATTTACCGTGGCGTGGAGGGGACGGCCTACAGGACCCATGATCTTACATTAAGCGACAGATTATTGCTCCGCTGTATACTCAGTCCTCAGTCCGACATCACTGGAAGTTTGCGGAAGCCTCTTCGATAGAGAAATCTCTTTTCTGCTTGTCACTAATGGTCTTTATGCAATCGGGATATTGTCTTGGTGAGTGTGGACAATCAACGCTTTCCTGAAAGAAGAGATTCATTTCTAAATGAATGAATGAAAGAAGATGGAATTAAGGATTGAATCTATGTTTTAAGTGATGAAATTTTGTACGATTTGATTTTGATTTTATACAAATTGATGAAGTTTTATACGATTTGATTTGGATTTTAGACAATCTGAGGAAGTTTTATACAATTTGATATTGATTTTAGACAATCTGAGGAAATTTTATACAATTTGAATTAGAGTGACAGACCGGAATCTACAGCTTAACGTGGATTCCGAACCATCAACAAATATCCATGCCACCAGGCCTGTGGTACCAAGGACCAGACGGCTAGGCAATTGGCCATCAGACCGCCACGTTTAACTGCAGTTATATCCATGGTATCATCGGGATTTAAACCCGAAACCTATGGCCTTGAGATCTAGTCACTCAGCATCAGGCCCTCTATTTACATTGTTCATAAAACCATTATCATCATCATCGGTTATGAGCTACAGCTCTTTCGTGGGCGAAGGCCATCTGCCCACTGGCAGATTTCGAGACGAGGGATGATTTCTTTTCATGGGGTAGGATCGTTAAATCGTTGAATAGTATATAGTATATATCGTCGTCAAATCGTACATATGAGCTACACCCAACACTCTATAGACCGGGAAAGATTTAAAATGGATTCCGAACAAACATCCATGCACATCCAGGGGTTCGAACCCGAAATCTGTAGCACCGATAGCCAGAGCGCTAATCCCCTCGGGCCATCGGAGCCCCTTGAATAATCAGGGAAAAAAATGCTCTTTATCAGGGAAAAATTATTTCTTTCTCTGTTCTACAGAAATATACTGAAACATTTGATTGTCGATCCCAGACGTATTCTGCCTTTGCTTTGAGCAAAAACAATTTCTTTTTAATACATACACGTGATAATTCGTTGTTCAAAGCATTCTTGTTATGTGGGACGCGAAAATATCCGCAGAAAATCTCCCTGGTCGAAAAATAGTTTTTCGAGACTGAAGCAAGAATTTCCATCACGATTTTCTTTACAAAACTTCTATTTTTATCTTTTTTGATTTGAAAACCCTGGATTCGACAAAAAACAATAGTTTTTGGGATAAAAAAATTGATTCTGAGTCCCGAATTGTTCGGTTCTAACAAATGATTTGGATGTCGTGAAAACCAACAACAAACTCAGAATCTAAAACATTCTTTTGTTTATTTTTTCATGTGTAGTTGTACATTTTTTTTTTTGTTTTCTCCATTCGTCAGTGGAGTTAAAATGAATAAAGGTCAAATATTTCTTCTATTCTGGAACACAAGAACTTGGCAAAGATATGGAATATGTTAAGAGAAGAATGCCAATAGGAAATATATGTTATAAACGTTTATAAAAATATTTTGCAGGAAGATAGACTAAGAATAGTTTAAAGGTATGTAATATTATATTATAGGCACTTTGAAAAAACTATTACAAAAAAGAAAAAAATGTACTTTTTGATAT
The DNA here is from genome assembly GCA_021605095.1 of Caerostris extrusa. Taxonomy (NCBI): domain Eukaryota; kingdom Metazoa; phylum Arthropoda; class Arachnida; order Araneae; family Araneidae; genus Caerostris; species Caerostris extrusa. The sequence goes on along the minus strand of BPLR01001319.1, from coordinate 18,029 downwards.
GCCTAAAAATAAACACAGAATATATTTGAGTTTTGCATAATAACTTTTTAAATGAAAATGACGTAAAAAAAAAAATTTAATAACGTAACCCTTTTATACGTTATTTAATTGAAGTCTGATTAAAGATAAAGCACCACAAATATAAAAAGATTTCTGCTGATGGCGTTAAAAATACCAAAAAATACCATGTGGCAACTGTCCAGATGTCGAGCTTACATCCTCATCATGATCTTTCATTGCCCAGCTGTTGCAGCCGCCATGCATTGTTCTGGGCCATCCCTTGGAAGAGGATTTATACTCAAAGCTGGCAATCAACATAGACAATAGTATTCGGTACCACAATATTTGATTTTCTTGTACTCTTCAGGATATACGACGACAGCAACAACATTGAAATCTATAAATCTACAATCTAATTATAAATTCAGGATAAAAAAAAAGTTTAAATGTATTCCAAATGTGTTACCTATTTTGGTTTCTTAAAAATTTGTTTTTACCAATTTTTTTTTTAAGTTCATTCATTCAATTCTAAATGTAAGACTAAGAATAATTATATACAAGATTTAGTAAAAGGTAATTTTCAATAATTATTCAGGAGAATTAAACTAGAGATTCGAATAAAAGAACTAAACAATTTTGAATAAAACAATGCTATAAATGATTAATGTGATTAAATTGTGTTTTGCTTTCAATTACTAAACAATCTATAAAATATTTTAATATGGTTGGTATGACGAGGTACCTTGACCTGAGGTCTTCTATTTAGAATTAAAGAAGAAATGGTGTTGACTCGAAACCCATGTAGTGAAGAAACAGTTGAAAATTTAAAAAGAAAAGCAGCAAGAATGTCAGGAATAAAGTACACCAGTAGAGGGAGTTGTCAACCAGCCATTGGGAAGTATATTGACTTTTAGAATACTCCAGAAAGACTTAGAGTTTTTCCAACGTATTATTATGAAGTACTAATTAGTTGTAGACATTTTCATACCTCTCAAGAAGGCGATGAGGTTTGCAAATTCCTTCAAAACGAAGAATGTCTTTTCAATCATAACGTTCTTTTGGAAAGCAGGTTCGGAGAGATTAAGCTGGTGTGTCTGGGATTTCAGCCTCCTTTCCATGAAGCAATGTGATCCTTCTGGCTGCAATTAATAAAAGTTGAGTTGCCAATCAACCCCAACCATAGGGCATTCCTTAAAAGTGTGTCCCAACGCTTTTGAGATATTTATTGTGAGATCCGGAATTAATACTTCCATGGTGGAAGTAATTGCATATAAAACACTGGGTTGCCCCCAAGTCTGCAAGTATATTTCTCGACTCTTACCGAAAGGTGAGAGATAGATTTCAAAAAATTTTCTTGTTGGGTTCACTCCTGGGATGCATTAACTGCCAAATAAGAATGGTTTTCTTTACCCTATTCTTTCGCAGAGCCACCTCGATAGCAGGGAAGCTTTCTTAGAGGGATTCTTCAATGCATGCTTCCGTAGGCTTTTAATGACTATCTTAAGAGGCCTGCAAGATTAAGGCGCCAGAGGGAAGTGATTTAAGGGAAGGAAAGATAAGAAGGCTTGTTGTTCCATTAAAAAGGGAGCAAAGAATTTTAAATAGCTGGACAGCTTAATTGCGATCTGGCCATTAAATTGATCTCCAATAAGTTGGATGATTTTTAGCATCAATATCAGCTCGTATCATGATTGGAGGCAATCTAATTTGTGGACTCTTCCGTGTGTCATTAGTTAAAGCTGACCGAAAGAATTTTGAGTGGGTGATTGTTTAGCAAAAAAAGTGACATCTTTTTTGAGAGTCTTAACCAAGTGCTTCTACGAAGGTTCTAAATGATTCTAAACTAGACTTCCTAAACTTTGATGCTTGCGGATCTAAATCTACAGAAGATTTAACTTTTGCACTTTGGCATGGTATAGGGTCAAGTAATAAAACATTCAAATCTCGAATGTTCTTACAAGAAGTCATAGATGTTTGTAGTGGTTCGGAATCCGCTTTAAACTGTAGGTCCGGGTCTAACGTGACTGTAGAGCTTTGGGTGACTTAGAGCAACCCTACCCCGTAAAAAGGTGAAAACATCTCCTGTTTTGGAATTTCCTAGCAGGTAGACGGCCTTGGCCCACCATGGGGCTATTTCGCCAATGAAGAAGAAGAAGAATTTTTATGTATGTTTATCATTATTTTCGATAGCTTTACTTAGATACCTTGCTTATAAGACAAGTGGAGCAAGCTTGCTGACGTCATTTAAATTTCATACAAAATTTTCTGTTATAATTTGTTTTTTTTTATAATTGAATTTGTGTATTTATAATTGTGATTTGTATTTGTGATATTTATGGTTGAATAAGTTGGCTGATTTTTTTTAACATCAATATCAGCTCGTATCATGACTGGAAACAGACTCTTCCGTGTGTCATTTAGTTAAAGCTGACCGAAAGAATTTTGAGTGAGTAATTGTTTAGCAGGTGACATCTTTTTTTGAGGGTCTTAACCAAGTGCTTCTACGAAGGATAAGGATCCTAGACTAGACTTCTTAAACTTAGATGCTTGAAGATCTAAATCTGCAGAAGATTTAACTTTGCACTTTGGCACAGTATAGGTCAATATAAAAACTTTCAAATCTTGAATGTTCTTACAAGAATCCTCCATCTATTTAATATATGCTAATTCGTCTACATCAGTATATTGTTATTGCACAAGATTGTATTTTAGCTATTTTAAAATATTATTGAAATAGGCAGGTATTATTATCCAGTATTTAATGGATATCAATAAGCCTGTTCCTGTCTTAGGAAGCAGACAAAAAGACAGACTATATATGAATAAATGATATCAAAAACCAATATTTAATGTCAAATATAATCATTTAATTTTAAAAAAGAATAAATTGGATTTTTTTTTTTGGCTAGATTTGATTTAATTTCTCATTATTTTTAAATTTCTGGTCTTTTATTCCAATTTTTTTTTTAACATTTCTTATGCGTTATAGTGGTAATTGAATGTCCCTTTTCTTGTAAACTTTAAGTTGTTAGGTTAAGTTTTTTTTCAGTTGAAATTATGAAGTTAATTAATCTGTATATCTCTTTCCGTGAAAAAATTCTACACTTCATTTCAGAAGGGCATTTAAAGGTAATCGTCTCGCATTTTCTAATTGTATTGAAGAAAACCTTAGGAGCCCCCAACAAACAACTGGCTATGCAAGACGCTGTCATAATAGTAATCGAGCCTCCTTGTTTCTGAATGCAGTGACATTCACCTTCATTAAAAAACAGAGTTGTTGCTAGAGGAAAAAATGAGCTGCTTCACGCAATTACATTTGTTGCATATTGTGAATAGCGCAGGGTTAAAAATTAATTATGAAAAAGAATTATTAAAAATGATTCAGGGTAATTTAATGAGTTTAAATTGAATAGGTAACCTAAACCAGGTAGCTAATCCTCTAAACCAGGTAGCCTAAATCAGGTAGTTAATCATCTAAAACAGGTAGTTAATCAACTAAACCAGGTAGCCTAAATCAGGTAATTAATCATCAAAACTAGGTAGTTAATCATCTAAACAAGGTAGTCTAAACCAATTACTTTAAATTGAATATGCTTTTCACCAATCCATCAGAATGCTAAGTTCAGCTTTAATGCACGATGCCTTAATAAAAATAGAATGCATAGAATGAAATGAAAAGCGATTTCTATTAAAAATAAAAAAGGGGAGGGGGTAAGAAAAGGGGGATGTTGAATGCAGATAGAAGAATTCTTGAGTTCCATTGTTCCGCTTGAATGATCGCAAATTTGGTGCAGGATTCGTATGAGAAAAGAACGATGGGGTCTACGATTGGAAAGGCAGTCGGTTATGAAATGGTATTATGCCAATAGAAGTCCAATTTATAGTGTGAAAACCATATTATATGAAGGTCTGTTGAGATTTATTATAACAGCTTTACTGGATATTTTAATTGCATATATGTGTGAATTTCAAATAAAAATTTATAAATGAGTTTTTATATAGGTTAAATTTTAATATTTTCTTCACTAATAACACATTGTTTGCAATATTTTCCTGGCTAAATGACGGTAATATTTTTATTATTATGTATTTAATTTATATTAATTATTTAATTTTATCGATAATTTGTATATAAAATATTGTTTATTAACATCAATAAAAATGAATGAATATTACAGTAATTTTAATAAATTATTTTCTGTCTTTTTTTCGTTTATATTTAAAGAAACTTGAAATTCTTTTCTAAAATGTTTTTGTTTAACAAAACAAGTTGAAATGGATTTATCTTCATCATTAATTTGGTTTGAATTTAATTAAATCAATTTAATAATTAAAGAGTAGAAATATTTGAAATTACTTTTAATGTTTTTTTCTTCAGATATTAAATCTTAATTATATTTTGGATTAATATAAATTGCATAATTTCCTGATGCAAATTAGAAGCATTTTACTTTGACTAATGATAAAAAAAAATTCCGGATAAAAGCAAGATCTACAGTATATTTTAACGTGGAGTATGTATTACAAGCAAGTCAAGTGATTGAAAATGTAACCCAAAATTCGTCTAAATTTAGTCACTTTACAATTATAAGTACTAGGTGCTTCAAAATTGCTGAAATATCTTTTGAAAATTTGCTTTGATCAATATTTATTATAGTTTTTATTTCAAATTATAAGCAAAATTAAATAAATTAGAAACAAATTTGATCTAAAGATATTTAAAAAATTAAAGAAATTTTTTTAATTTATTCTTAGTAAATTTTATGTGGGCTAGAGCTCATGCTCCTTGTGCCACAGGTTTTGGGTTCTAGTACCAGTGATGCCACGGATATGTGTAGTGGTTTAAACCGTAGGTCCCGGTCTAACTCTGTTTAGGCGTATGGCTTACCCCATAAAAAGAATCCATATCCTGTTTCGAAATCTGCCAGTAGGCAGACGGCCATCGCTCCCAATGGGGCTGTTGCACTAATGAAAAGAATTTTTTATGTATATTTATCATTATTTTCTGTAATTTTACTAGATATCTTGCTTATAAGACTAGTCGAGCAAACTTGCAGACTTCATTTAAATTGCATGCAAAAGGGTTTCAAAAGGGTTTTGTAGGGTTTCCAAAGAATCGTTATTAAAAACTCAATGACTGATTTTTAATACATTAGGTACATAATTTCTATTGTTTTTAGATTTACCTTACTTTCCAATAATTTATTTTAATGTATCTCAAATTATAATAAAATAAAAGGCAAGCCACAAAAGAGATTTTATTTTTCTTACCATATGATGTATTTTATTATATAGTATTGTATAAGAGATAATAATATATACTGCTGTGCCCGAAAAGTAAGACCAATTATTATTTTTTTCAAGATTTTTTTATTCTCAGTAATCCCTTTCGGACACAATGGACTTGACCAACTTTTTTCAATCATCAATGCATGCCATAAAGTCATTGGCAGGGATGACCTTCAAAGTGCGCGGCGATTCACGTTGTATCGCTTCAATCGACTCAAAACGGTGTCTCCGGAGAGGTGTTTTGACTTTGGGAATAGCCAGAAGTGGCACTGTGTGAATACGATGGTGGAACGATATGGGTTTCATTTTTGCGAAAAAGTCACGAAGAGTCAATGCAGTGTCAGCTGGCGCATGCAGTGTTTTCGTTACCAATCGAGATTTGACGCGTTTGAGGTCCAAAATGGAATTGAATCGCGATCTTTTTGAAATTCCAACATCATCAATAAGGTCTCGAAATTGTAAATCGACGGTTTGTAAGCACCAAATCTTTAATTTTTTGAACGTGAGGTTCGTCGGTTTAGGTTGTTGGTCGACCAGAGGGCTCTTCATATTCAACGCGTTCTCTGCCTTCTTTGAACTATTTATATGACTTCTAAACATTTCTTTCCGATATAGTAACGCTCGCCGAATGCCTTCTGCAACATTCCATACGTTTCCGCAAACAAAATTCAATGCAAGTTCTTTTCTCAATTAATTCAGACATTTCAAAAATCTCCGGAATCAGTTTTAGCGTCTCACAAAGCCAAGCGTAACTCAATGATGAATATTTTGACGTCAAATTTCACACAGATGTCAAGGAGAGTGCTAGCAACCTAAAAGAAAAAAAAAAAATTGAAATTCCATAAGCCCCGGGAATTTTAAATTGCAAATTGGTCTTAATTTTTGGACACAGTAGTAGATCGTAAAAGAGATTACATGGTATGACATCTATGTATTTATTCTCGTATGGCTTATCATTTCATGGCTTATCGTGGAATTATCATTTCGTAGTGTTAGTTTTCAATTATTTTATATAGATAATGGTTAGACGATATTTTCTGACAAAAAATCAATGTAGCAAACATTCTAAAATTTAAGTATCCAGGGAAGCAATTACCATTCAGAAACTAATGGAGCGTTCTATGGAACCACTGAAGTAGATATAATAATGACCATACGACTTCACCGCACATCTTAACGAGCTTTAGGTGCATAAAATGGGGTACTTAAACCATAAAAATTGTCTTCCTGAGAAATTAATAGCGCATGGTAAGCCTTGAAGTAGCATTTGGCGATAATTAAATTTCTGAAAATGTTTCGATTTTTAAAAGTTTTGTGCCCAAGGATAGTTGTAAAATCTATCTTTTAAGCAATGGGAAAACTAGATGTACGAGATAGTTTACAAGCTATAAGGAATTGATTTAAAGCTGTAAGGAATGGATAATTATAAATTCTAGCTTTTAGATATTTAAGATTATTAAGATTAAGTGTAATATGAGGTAGATTACCTTTTCTCAATTAAAATTTCTAATAAACTGTTATGGCTTTTAGTACCGTGCAAACTATGACGTTTCAATAAGAGATCATAGGATGACCAATCATGTTTGGATCACAGAATCCTGTGCTTAACTGATAGAAGTTCCTTACAACTAACCATGTATTTCATTCCGTCTGTATAGCGAGAGTTTTAAGAATGACTTGCATATCATGTACAAAAATGCTTGTGTGAGCCAAAATTCTATATTAATAGTTTAATGCTAATTATTTATTTTTTATTCCTTAAATGTAAATAATACTATACTTAAAAATTTCCTGAAACTAACCAATCTGTTCATTTTCATTGTGTTATAATTTGATTACCCTTAACTAAAATTGGTGATTCTTAAATTTATCTGAATAAATTTGCAAGCTATAAGGAACCGATTTCAAGCTGTAAGGAATGCATAGTTATAAATTCTTGCTTTAAGGTATTTAAGATTATTAAGATTAAATACAATATGAAACAGATTACCTTTTCTCAATTAAACTTTCTAATAAACTGTTAACTGTAAAAATATCTTTTAATAACGCATCAACTATGACGTTTCAGTAAGGGATCATAGGATGGCCAATCATGTTTGGATCACAGAATCCTGTGCTTAACTGACAGATGTTCCTCACAACTAATCATGTATTTCATTCTGTCAATATAGCGAGAGCTTCAATGAATGACTGCATAAAATGCACATAGTGCTTGTGTGAGCCAAAATGCTATATTAATAGTATATTGTTTAATGTTAATTATTCATATTATTACTATTTATTATAAATTATGCTATATCGTTTAATATTAATTATTTCTTTTTTATTCCTTAAATGTAAAAAATATCCTGGAACGATCCAACCTGTTCAATGTCATTTTGTTATAATTTGTATTATCAACTAGAATTAGTAATTCTTAAATGGTGCTTTCAGTAACGCGTCAACTGTGACGTTTCAACAAGGGATCATAGAATGGTCAATCACGTTTGAATCACAGAATCCTGCGCTAAACTATTATTAAGATTAAATACAATATGAAACAGATTACCTTTTCTCAATTAAACTTTCTAATAAACTGTTAACTGTAAAAATATCTTTTAATAACGCATCAACTATGACGTTTCAGTAAGGGATCATAGGATGGCCAATCATGTTTGGATCACAGAATCCTGTGCTTAACTGACAGATGTTCCTCACAACTAATCATGTATTTCATTCTGTCAATATAGCGAGAGCTTCAATGAATGACTGCATAAAATGCACATAGTGCTTGTGTGAGCAAAAATGCTATATTAATAGTATATTGTTTAATGTTAATTATTCATATTATTACTATTTATTATAAATTATGCTATATCGTTTAATATTAATTATTTCTTTTTATTCCTTAAATGTAAAAAAAATATCCTGGAACGATCCAACCTGTTCAATGTCATTTTGTTATAATTTGTATTATCAACTAGAATTAGTAATTCTTAAATGGTGCTTTCAGTAACGCGTCAACTGTGACGTTTCAACAAGGGATCATAGAATGGTCAATCACGTTTGAATCACAGAATCCTGCGCTAAACTGATAGATATCCCCTCACAGCAAATCGTGTATTTCATTCTGTCAATATCGCGAGAATTTCAAAGAATGACTGCATATGATGTGCATAGTGCTTGTGTGAGCCAGAATGCTATATTAATTGCTTAATGTTAATTACTTTTTTCTTCTGTAAATCTCAAACTTGGAAATCATCAAACTCACGAGCAATCTGAAGTGTTAATTATTAAAATTATATGTTATAAGAATAGTAATACAAACGATTGTATGTAATTTAAGTATACATTGAATACTATGTTGTGATATTTTAAATACAGAATTCTTTATGCATTTGACGTAGGATAAGAAAATTGCATTTTATATGTGATACAGCAGCATTTAATCTATTTTTGTTGCTGTTTGTTATGTCTCCTCCCTTGGAGAACCTTCTCTAAGCACTCATGTGGTACCATCTCCTTGAAGGATATGCAATGGATAAGGGTTGCATGTTATGGAAAATTACTGCAAGTACATGATTACTTCATTTGTCTCATCATAGTTTGGAATGAAAACCCAGAGGAGTTGCAATATACACTCAAGAGCCAAAACATTATGACCACCTGTCAATAACGAGTTGGCCCACCTTTGGCGCGCAACACAGCTTCAACCCGCCTTGGCATGGATGCCACAAGTCCTTGGTAGATGGCTGGTGACAGATTGTACCAGATGTTTAAGCAACGGTCTCCGAGATAACAAACAAATCCGAGATATTGCGAATTGGTGGTCTTTGAACTCTGAGCTGCCGTCCCAGGACATCCCAAATGTGTTCTATCGGATTGAGATCCGGTTAGTTAGGCGGCTAGGACATTAACTGGAATTCAGCATCATGTTCCTGGAACCACTCCAACACAATTTTAGCCTTGTGACAAGGGGCGTTGTCCTGTTGGAACATTCCATTTCCAGCTGGAAAAACAAAGGCCATGTAAGGGTGCAACTGGTCCGCAATGATGTTCAGATACCCTGTAGCATTCATGGTCTGCTCTACCACAACCACGGGTCCCAGAAACATCCAAGAGAACGTCCGCCAAAGTATAATACCGACACCGCCGGCCTGTGTATGACCTACTGTACATTGAGGGAAGCAACTGTTCGCCTGGAAGACGGCGTATCCTGACACGGCCATCGGCGTGATGAATGACAGACGTGATTCGTCTGACCAGGCAACTCTCTCCCCCACTGATCCATGGACCAGTCACGATGTTTCCGGGCCCAGCGCAGGCGCAGTTGGCGATAACGATTGGTCAGTAAAGGCACACGAGTGGGACGTTTGCTGCGTACCCCCCATATCCAACAGTGTCCGCTGAACAGTGCGCTCCGATACTATTCTACTTGGCCCTGCATTGTATTGGGCTGTCAGCTGAGCCACTGTCTGGCTCCGGTTTTGCTTCACCATGTGAGACAGTCTCCGACGACCTTTTTCTTTGATAGAGCGTGGACGTCCAACACCATGTCATCTACTGCTGGTTTCACCGTCATTCATCCACTTTGCATAAGTACTAACAACTGCAGATCGCGAACAGCCCACGAGTCGTGCAGTTTCGGAAATACTTGTTCCGAGCCTTCGAGCCATTACAATCTGCTCTCTATCAAAGTCACTTAGATCCGCAGCCTTTCCCATCACACACAGAAGTAAGTGAAAGAATGATTCTTCAGACTCTCCAGCAGCAGTTAAATACCACTTCCACCTGATCAAGTGCCTTCCACGTCATCCAGGCGAGCTCATTGCAAAATGTAGGGGTTGTCATAATGTTTTGACTCTTGAGTGTAGTGTTAGTTATAGGTTTTCAATAGCAAACCCTTCACGTCCTATGAATAGATTTTTCTGTCTATTGATTTAATCGCTTGGAGAGCCTTCTCTAAGCACTCTCATGATGCTATACCTGAAGCATATTGGGTGGATAAAGATTGCATGTTATAGGATATCACTGCAAGTATAGCAATACGATTTTATTTGTGCCACCATAGTTTGGAATGAAAACCCACAAGTATTGCAATATAGAGTATTTATACTCAATAGCAAACCCTTCAAGTCCTACGGATAAATTTTTCGGCCTATTGAATTTATCCCTTGAAATGCTTTCTCTAAGTATTCTCATGATACTATCTTCTTGAAGGATATTATGTGGATAAGGGTTGCATGTAATGGAAGGTCACTGCAGCTATAGGATTATTTATTTCATGATTATTTAGGTATGCAGCTATAGGATTATTTATTTCATGATTATTTAGGGATATGCATTTGTTATTTATTTCATCTTTATTTGTTCCATCATTGTTTTTAATGAACACCCTCATGTGTTGCAATATAGAGTATTTATACTCAAAATCAAACCCTTCATGTCCAATGGATAGATTTTTCTGCCTATTGATTTTTGTTGATTTCTTTTTCTGCCTATTGATTATTGATTTGCCTTCATTCCTTGAAGAATCTTATCTAAGTATTTTTATGATACCATCGTCTTGAAGGATAAAGATAGCATGGATGTTTGTGAGTGGTTCGGAATCCACGTTAAACTGCAGGTCCCGGTCTAATTAGCCTAAGGTGTGTACAAAATGATCATAGAGAGACAAAACAAATCTTGAAGGATAATGAGTGAATAAGGGTTGCATGTTATTGGAGGTCCCTGCAAGTATAAGATTACGACTTTATTTGTACCATCATAGTTTGGAATGAACAGATATTGTAATATTGAGTATTCGTACGCAATAGCAAACCATCCACGTCCTATGAATAGATTTTCCTGCCCATTGATTTAACGGGCTCTAACCCATCATAATATACAGTAACTGTCTGTTGTTTCTATTAAAATACATTAATAATCCGTTTTAATACATAGATTACATATTTAAAAAAAATCTTAGAATTTTATCTTGGGGATCATAGGCTACTAATAATTAATATTGTGGGTCATAGGTCAATGTTCACAATCCGAGAATATTTTTTTCTCTGAAGTTTCCTTTTTTAATTTGGAATACTTATGACATGTTAATTACTGAATTTTTACGAACTACAATCTGAGTTACAAAGCTGTAAAAGTCACAACATGTTACGTACACCTGGTATATTATGTTGAGGTGGATACATTTACTGCTTAGAATAATCCAATGTTGATTACAACTGTGTTTGAAATTTAATTTAAACATTTATATTTTCAGCTGTTTAATCTCACTTATTTATCGGTAGCAAATTAAAAAATATTAAAAACCCGAAGAATATTTACCCCAAATACACTTCTAAAAATAGTATATTAAAATGAGATGGTAATGAAAAGAGATATAATAAAATTACTGTCAAATGCTGATTAAAATCCCAAAAAATTTATTAAATTAAAAAACTTTAATTTTCCTTAGTGACATTTATTTTGGACTCTTTGATACTTACACGGTTTGAATATCTTTAACCTAAAGGATAGAGGAAAAAAAAGAAAAACTATAATTAATTTAAATATCTTGATTAAAAAGGCTGGAATTGCCATTAATTTCGTCTCATTGTTTCTTATAAGTTAAACACTGTTACAAAACAAAAAGTAATCATGCCCCTTTTCTTTCCAAAACTTATCAAGTTTATCTTTTATCTCATGCCTTTTTACCTCAGTTTTAATTAAATTTAGAAACGTATTTTACGCACAACTTATTTTTCATTGCAGAAATAAACGTTGTTCGCCTGAAACTTTCAAGATCTCATAAAAAAGACGAGCACAAATAGCAGCACTAAAAATTTTCAACTTTACAATGTAGCAACCTAGAATGGTTTCCTTTTTACCACAAGGAGCCAATCTAGTTTTACTCTGTACGAGTTGTACATGAGTAAAGCTTCCAATACCAAATCGTAAAAAACTGCTGTCGAACAGGAATGTTTATTCGCATCTCTAATGAAATATAAAAATATTTGATAGAGTTCTTTATTTAAATGTGCTCGAGTGCAACGCAAACATCTTGACACTTTTAAATATTCAAGCTCATAAAAAATGGCGAAGTGTTAAAAAATTATGACGTGTTTTTATATCAACTTCATCCCAGAAAATTTAGATTTCCTTAAATTTTATATCATGTATTTTGGGCACAATTTCACTGATTTAGTTATTCATACAGGATCAAAAACTTTTATGCAAACAGCTAAAATTTTTTAGCTTACTTTGTTACTTGGTGAATTTTTATGGAAGGTCTGTATAACGCAATGTCTGTACCACATCGTTTCCAGGTTGTTTGTTGGATTTGCTATACATTCAAACGGTTTAGTGTAATCTTTCCGGTATATCTCAATGAAATCCAATTTTCTTTTGTGACAACTTCAATAAATTGATTGCAAGTTGTTCTGGCACGCCATGTCTATCACTGTCAATGTAGTTTTAGATTATTTCTATTACGTTCCTTCTTTCTTCATCTACGTGTCATCTTCTTTCTACATCTGCCGAATGGCTTCTAAACGGAAACCTTTGTTTTATCGTTGGCAGACTAAATAAAATTAGTCAACCTTTAGTCAAAAGAGTGGAGGGTACGCAGTTTGCTGAGATGTATTTCGTGTGAACATCAATGTTTTCGGACGTTAAAAGTATGTTTTTAATTTTAAACTTTGTTATCTATCTACGAAAATGAATATGAGTTATGATAATTCGAAAAAAACTATGAAAAATGTCTGCAAATAATGAATTTTACTTCTTGCAGCAACGAGCACTGGGAACGCCTCTTTCTGGCCTAATCATTTGTGAAAAAATCATCTTTTTTTGCAAAAGAATCGTAAACAATTAATAGGTGGCTGCTGAATTTTATGGCAAGGCGCGGTATCTGCGATTTAGAGCAGTGAGAAGTTATCAGCAGACCCAAAAGCAGATGTAAACTTTATTGAAGAATTTAAAATTGTGACAAAATCTTATGATGTCAAATTTTTCATATAACACGGATGAATTAGGTCTTATTTGGAAGGCTTTTACTTTGAAAAACTATCTTCTAAAAGGGAATCTAGCGCTCAGACCATAAGGAGGTTTCCCAGATCGTGTAACCATACTAAATAGTACTAAAGGTTCGTTCCCACCGAGGCGTGAGGCGGCGACGCGTCAAGCGGCAGGGAAGAAAATGTTTTCGACCGGTTCGCAGCGAAACGTCAGAAATCGCTTTAAGCCTAGTGAAGTTCCTGTTACTTCTACTAGATGACAGATCTACTATTGGTTCAACCCAAGTCACATGACGCAGGAAGCATTTGAGAGTTGATCAACTCGAAGCGGGGGATTTCAACTGGTTTCAGGCAAACGCTGTGAGGCTAGTGATTGGTCAACGCTTCAACGCCTCACGTGGTTAATCATAAAATATCTATTTTGTTAATAAGAGAACCGAAAACTCTCAGCAATTTTAAAAATGAGATAAGGATCAAAGGTCTACATGACTTCTGTTCTTTTTATCGAACAGCATGATAAATTTTCATACTAGAAGTAAAAAATAATCAGAAAAGAAAGCAGAAACGCATTAAATCATTGATAATGCACCCACCCCACAGAAAATCTTCTTGAATAAAGAAAATGGACGCTTCAAAACACTTTTCTTGGAGCGAAATGTGGCGAATTTGATGCAGCCGATGAACCAAACAATTATCGAATGTATAAAGAGCCATTACAGATGAGAACTGTTAAGAACACTTTTGACAGAAGATCAAGATGAAAAAGGTACTGTGGTTCATCCCAAAATGGTTGAATAAAACATTTAAGCACATGGTGAAAGCATGGATTTTGGTGGGATCAACCACATTTAGAACTTGCTTGGAACAAATTGGAAAACATTTCAACTAAAAACGGTGAAAGAAAATGCAGAAAGAAGAAGAATGAAAAATCTGTGAACAGAAGAAAGAAGAAAAAAATGGACGAAATATTAATTCAGGACATAAAAAACATCATAGTGAAAATTCCTGGACGTTCCAAATACAATGCCAAGGATGTGGGGGGTGACTAATATGTGATCATCCTGGATTTCAAATTTTAAGCGACTATCAACTTATTCAAAGTGTGAAAGAAACATTCATTGGTGAGCCAGAGAATGACATCATTGCTGTTTAACCTTTCTGTGAATTGTTAAAGAATCTTTCGGTACGAATTCGTCACCTAGGGATGCGTTTTCATATCTTGACACAGCTCTGAGCGCAGCCTGAGTGCAGTATCTGCATTTACTCAACATCAAGGGAATGCGAGACTTAGACGCAAGGAAACGAATAAAAACGGTAAGCAATGATATTTTAACACGATATGCAAGTATGCAGAATGGCCTAATGGCCGATCGCTCTGGCTCTCGGTGCTACAGATTCGGGTTCGGTTCGGTTCGGTTTGTTTGGTTTGTCTCGGCTTTGGTTTGTCTTTTGGGTTCTAGTCTCGGCGGTTCCATGAATGTTTGTAGTGATTCGGAATCCACTTTGAACCGTAGATCCCGATTTAATATGACTGTCGGACATAAGGTTGACAACCCTATCACGTAAAAAGAAAACATCTCATGATTCGGAATCTGCCAGTAGGGAGACGTCCTTGGCCCACTATGGGACTGTTGCGCCATTGAAGTAGAAATATACAAAATGCAAGCAACATTGTTTTTTAATCATTAAATTAATATGTTAAAAAGTAAATTTTTTTTTCTAAGAAATAGCTTTTTTTTCGTCAATTAGCGAATATTAAATTATCTAGATCGGACCAGATCAGGTGGTACCAATTAGATCAGGTGTGGTACCAATTAATCTGGAAAATTGGTTTCTACAGTATTAATGCTTAAGACCTGCAGTTTTTATAATAATGTTCTAATTATCATCCTTAGTGAAATTAGAGGGCCTGAGGGCCAAGTGACTAGCGCTGTGGCACTTGGTGTCACAGCTTTTGGGTTCGAGTCCCGGTACCAGCCATGAATGTTTGTGGTTGTTCAGGAACCCCTTTAAACAGTAGGTCCTGGTCTAATATGTCTGTAGAGCGTAGGACTGACAACTCTATCCTGTAAAAAATCAGAGTCACAGAGGCAAGTCAGACTTCTACCTACGGATATTCCATCCCAACAGAAGCTGCCCCTCTTTCCCTCCTTCCATGAGAGCACATAGAGTTCTTGGACTTGGTCTAGATATTGTTGTCTACCAAAGTGGGACTAGAAACAACAACAACAGAAAAGCTTTCAATTATTGGATAATTCATCTCTATTATAAAAATAATATATATAAATCTCATAAGATACTTTATTAAACATTATTATAATATTTTTTTTCCAAAGTAACACGATGTTTGTAGTGGATATAATCAAGTAGTAAAATATTGACTTGACATGAAATTCTGAGATCTATGCCCACGACTGCTGCTTTATCACAATTTATCCAACAGCTAGTTATTGAAATATTATTGAAAGCTATCAGATAAATGTAATACAATTGAATGTTACAATAAAATAAATTTAATCAGTTTGTAATTTTTGTTCTGTGCTTTGAATTTTAAAAGGCAGAAATCATAAAAATAAAGATTACACGCTATTTCCACTTTTTGCTAAATCCTTTATTCGATTAGTACAAAGAAAAAGAATAATTTATGACTTCCGGACATAATTTCGATTACAAAATGATATATGGAAGACATAAAACTTAGCAATAACTAGTTCTTACTACAAAAAAAAAAAATGCCAAATCTTTTGACAAAGTGCTTACATTTGTTCTAAATCCATAAATAAACAAATAGGCAGAAAACCTCTTACGCGAAATATTGTTCTAGTGCGAAAACTCATTTTCGCCTGTCGATAAAAGCCTCAGATGAATGATGACACATTAGAAACAAACGGCGGGAAAGAATTTCTTTGACTTCGAATATTTGTCTTTCCTGATTTCCATTACTCCGAAGAATCGTTTGCTATTTAGTTATAGTGCGACGAAAGATGGAATGTTCCTTTTTTTTCTGAATGCCACTTTTCGAATTGCACTAGAGGCTGAAGTTTTTCGAATGAAATATTGGATTCAGTCAAAAATACTAAATCGAATTATAGTATTGTCTGGAATTCGGTAACAATTTTTGATAGGCAATGGCATCGTTTGATATTTTTTTTTTTATTACGGCTACAATAGTATATTTTTATCCAAGATATATTCGGCCATTGTGAGGAAAATAGCCTTCTTACAAGAAAAGAGTGAGTAACCTTTTACTCTTTTTAAGAATAAAGGATACTTGTAGAAAAGATATACTAGATAGAAAAAGTGAGCTAACACTTTTTATAATTTTATTTTTAGATGTTCTGTACTTCTTTTCATTATTTCTAGATTTGGTAAGCGATTAATTTTAATCAGATATAATTTAATGATATACTGTAAAACTGTGTAATTTATATGTGTATTGCATATATTTTGTATATATATATATATATATATGTATTGCATATATTTGTATATATATATATATATATATGTATTGCATATATTTGTATATATATATATATATATATATATATGTATTGCATATATTTGTATATATATATATATATATATATATATGTATTGCATATATTTGTATATATATATATATATATATATATGTATTGCGATTATATATATATATATATATATATGTATTGCATATATTTGTATATATATATATATATATATATATATGTATTGCATATATTTGTATATATATATATATATATATATATATGTATTGCATATATTTGTATATATATATATATATATATATATGTATTGCATATATTTGTATATATATATATATATATATATATATGTATTGTGCATATTTGTATATATATATATATATATATATATATATATATTTTGCTATTTGTATATATATATATATATATGTATTGCATATTTGTATATATATATATATATATATGTATTGTATATATTTGTATATATATATATATATATATGTATTGCATATATTTGTATATATATATATATATATATATATTTCTTCTGTTTCGAAAATAATGTCGATTATAACTACTAATTTCAGGTTATACAGTTTAATTTGCTTTTATTGTATTCAATGTTAATTTAATTTTGATTTTGTACAACAAAGTTTTTATACTGATATCCACAATCAATATACTGTAATATAATAATCTATATACTGTATAGCTGCTTGATTTAGATATGTGTATTTCTCTATTTTGAAAATGTAGATTATAACTACTAATTTCAGGTTGTTTTGTTTAATTTATTTATTTATTTTTTTTAATATTCAATGTTAATTCAATTTTGATGTTGTACAAAAGAGTTTTTTGTATACTGCAATCGACCCAATTGATATACAGTAATATATTAATCAGTATACAGTTAATCTATATAAAGCTGCGTAATTTTAGACTTATTCTGTGTCGAAAATAATGTCGATTATAATTACTCATTTTCCAGGTTGTGCAGTTTAATTTGCTGTTTGGATGTTCATTGTTAATTTAATTTTGATGCTGCACAAAAGAGTTTTTGTATAATGGAATCGACAATTGATATACGGTAATATAATAATCGGTATACGGTTTAATCCAATATACGTAAAAGCTGCGCAATTTAGCTATATATTTCTTCTGCTTCAAAAATAATGTAAATTATAACTACAAATTTCAGATTGAACAGTTTAATTTGCATTTTTTTTTTTTTGTATATTCAATGTTAATTTGAATTTGGATGTTTTATTGAAAAGAG